>JAJLLZ010000010.1:0-25000 GCA_021188095.1 Diaporthe vexans
GGTAAATTATATCTTAGTAGTAGTATCTAAGGTAGCCTATAAGAGACTTATCTAGGCTATCCACATATAACTACTTAATTAAGTTATAGAGGATAGTAGTAGTATAGCCTATCTTATTAAAAAACTTATATATAGTGCTAATGTGGTTACTTATATAGCTATTGGGCTATACACTTAGTAGGAGCAGGCCCACCTTGCTACCTAGGAATAGCTTATATATCTTAATAATACCTATAAGCTTTATAATAATGTTAAGGGTAGTATAGATAGGCTTTAGCTTAGATACTGCTATCTAGGAGTATATTAGAGTATAATATCTAAGAGGGGTAGCTATAATCTTATTTCCAGGGGCATAGTAGGTAGAGAGTAGTGTAATAATAAGGGAAATAAGGGTGTAGGTTATTATAGTAATACCTTAGGGTAGTATATAATCTAGCTAGGTAGCTGCTTAAATACTAAGACTATTATAACCTAGGATAATAGCTTTATTATTATTAGGTATAACTAGGTTATTAGTGATTATAACTAATAACTAGCTATCTAAAAGGGTGGCTAAAGAGGTAGTTAGTAACTTATCTAGAAGGGTAGTTAAAGAGGTAGCTAATAACTTATCTAGAAGGGTACCTAGAGATAAGTAATTAATAGGGCTTAATATTATTAGAACTAAATAAGGGAGATATATATAGAATAGAGTAGTAGCTTAGATTATATAACTAGCCTTAGAACTAAGGCTAGTATAGAGAGTATAGAATAAAAGAAAAGGACTAATACCTACTAGATATATAGTAGAATAAAGCCTATCTTTAAGTAAATCTAAAAGGCTTAGACCTAATACTACCTAGTAAGATTAGCTAGCTAGACTAAATAGTAAGCTTATAAATAGCTCTTAGCCTTAAAGAAAACTAGTAAAATATCTTTTAGAGTATACTAGCCTATCTCCTAGACTTATAAAGAGTAAGGTAGCTATTAGCTATAAGGTTAGTATTTATACTACTTATTACTCTAGACTAACTAGTAGACTAAGCTAAATAAAAAGATATCCCTACCTCCTAATTACCCTCCTCACTAAGATTACCTAGTAGAGACCTAAACTATTAGAAACCAAGTACTTAGATACAGCTATATATAAGTCTTATTAAAGACTAAAGAAGGTTAAATAATAATATATAGTATAAAAGATAATATTATATATATAAGTACTTATAATATAGTTTTAATAATAGCCTAGATATTAACTATTTTACTATATATTATTATATATAGAAAAAGATAAGCTATCTTTAGACTAAAAGTCTCTACTATATAAGCTAGACTTAAAGTAATAGTTACTACTATTCTTACTATACTATAGATATATAAGAAATAGTATATAAATATAAATATAAATATAAATATCTAAAAACTTATCCTAGTAATAGTAACTTAAAAAGAATAGAACTAAGTAAGATAGATACTTAATACTATTATTACTACTACTAATATAACTAATTAAACCTCTACTATACCTTTTAGTTTTAAGAGAACTAACTATAGCTTAATTAACTAGATAGCCCCTTATATTATCTCTTATACTAGCTATAGTATATCCTACCCTTATACTTATATTATACTATAATACTATACCTAACTCCTATATAGCTAATAGTAGCTAAGGAGGTATTTAATATAAAGATTAATAAGCTCTATAGTAAGTACCTCCTTACCTTAGGAAGAGCTACTAGTATTATAATCTATATATATAAACCCTAGCTTAAGGCTAAAATCCTACTATTCTAAGCTAGAGTCCCTAAGTACCTATATAATAAGCTTTAAGAAAAGATTATCTACCTAAATAGCTTCTATATTAACTATCTATATACCTAGGTATTCTAGAAGCTAATCCTAGTACCCTTATATACTAGAAACTATTAAATAAATAATTTAGAGGATATAGGATAAGATTAAGGGAAAGGTAAGTAAGTATAAGCTTAGAACTTATAGAGTATTACTAACTAGTTATAAGATATAGGTAGAGCTAATAATAGTATAAAGTAAGATGAGTAACCTAGGTAATTTATACTATACATTATAGGGATAGAGAGATACTAGCTATATTAATCCTAGATATAGTTATACTACTATAGGTAATCTTATAGTACTAACTATTAGTATATTATACTATTATAAGGTTATAAGTACCTAGGTAGCTACTAGTAGACTAGAGCTAATTATCCCTTACCCCTCCTTTCTTCTAAGTATAATAGACTAGACTTATAAAATAAATTATACTTCTTCTATTACTAGTAAGATAGACTAGACTTATAAAATAGATTATACTTCTTCTACTACTAGTAATATAAGGATATCTATACTCCCTAGCTATTTAGTAGTCTAATCTAATAATTAGACTAAAGTTAGCTAGTATTATACTTAATATATATTAATAAGAATAAGCTATATAAACCTTCTTTACTAAAGGACTAGTTTAAGTAATACTAAGCTAAAAGAGGAATATAACTATAAGTATATAAGCTAATTAGGATTAATTAATTAGGTAAGTATAGAAATTAACTTATAAACTTATATTATAATAAGTAATACTAGCTTCTTATAATACTATTAGCCTTAACTAATATAGAGTATAAGTTAAATAATAATAAACCTTACTTACCTTAGTCCCCTCCTTAAAGAACCTTCCTTATAAACCTTACTTAAGAATAACCCTTACTAAGCTAATCTAACAGCCTTATATTTTAATAAGTAACTACTATTAATTCAGATACTCACTTAACTATACACTATAGGGAAATTAAAATATAGTTAAGTACTAATACTAGGGGTAGGATTAGATAAAGGTTATAAGTACTTAGAAAATATATAAGTAGGAGAAAGTAGGCACTAGTAGTCTTAGTAAAGTATAGTTAAATTTACCTCTAAAACTAATTAAAACCTTATAGAGACACCTAGAACCCCCCCCCCCTTAAAATATCACCTTCCTAATAAGTAGCTTATAACCTAATAAGATTAGGGTACTAGACTATAATAGCTAAGGCTATAAACCCTAAGACTCTATATTAGCCTATAAGAATATAGGCCTTAATACCTATATTACCTTTAATATTATTAGTAAGCTTACTAGTAATAGTAACCCCCTTACTAGCTAGTACTCCTACTACTCTCTTATAAAAGAGTATATAATAGTATAATACTCTATATTACCCTCCTCTTTATAAACCTATATAATATAGACTTAGAGGCTAATAATATTATTAAATAACCTCTTAGTAGATATATAAAATAAGTAGTATAAGTTAAGTTTTAATAACCTCCTAGGGCCTTTATTAGTAATAATATAATCTACCTAAGTACTAAGGGCTATATATAAGAATAGTAAGTATATCTTAAAGGTAGGGAACTAGTATTACTATAAGTATTACTTATATAGCTCCTTAATACTATAGTAGAATATAGAGTACTAGATCTAGATAGTTTTAAAGATTATTAGGATAGTTAGTTATAATATATAAGGTAGGGTATATAGAGAGTAGCTTTAAAAGATACTCTAGTTATTCCTCCTTATTTATTATACTTTATCTAAGTAAATTATATATATCTAATTAATAAATATTAGCTTATATTAAAGGTAGTTAAAGTTTCTAGGTATAGATATTAAAGTATAAGCTAGGAGAAAAGAAAATAGATAAACTTATATATAAAAAGTATAATAATATAAGTAGCTTTTATCCTTATCTATATATTAGCCTATACTAAAAAAAAAAAGAAGAGAGAAAGTCTAGAAGTTTAAAATAGTAATAATACCTTACTAGAGCTACTAATAAGATATAGCTTTATATTATATAATTATAAGGGTAGAGTTATAATTATCTATTTTAAAAGCTACTAAATTAGAGAAAAGGTAAGTATAGCTATAGCTTAAATAAAATATTACTATTATAATTCTTTATTAGGTAAATAAGAAGAAAGAGAGTCTTACTATATATTAAAATAGTTTAGACTTAAGAAAGTTATCTAAATTAATACCTCTCTTTAAATTACCCTAGTTATTAAACTATACTACTATATAAGTAAAAGTTATCTAATAGTTATTAACTTTAAACTTTAAATAGTCTATCTTTAAAGTCTTATACTTTTTAAAACTAGCCTATACTAAGACCTATACTAGATTTTATATCTTTTACTTAACTAGGATAAAAATATATAATACTTTATATTTAACTCCTATACCCTAATAGTATATAAGCTAGCTAATACTCTTATCTACTCTTACTTTAATCCTACTTAAAAGCTAGCTAAGAGTATACTATTATAATAAGCTAGAATAGAACTATTTAACTAGGTACTAAAGTATAAAGCTATAGTAGACTACCCTACTAAACTTAAACCCCTTATCCCTACTTATAAAAAGAGTACTATTATCCTTATTATTAATAAATAGCTATTATTTTTACTTAAATATACTACTAATAATACTACTATTAGTAGCTATTATACTAGTAATATTTAAAGAATAAATTATAATTAACTCTATATAGTAAGCTTTATTTATAGTAGCCTTCTACTTATAAATAGTTATAGCTAGGTTAATATAACTATATATAGATAGGCTAGCTAGTACTTTATAGTATAACTTATTCTACTCTTTATAAAGGTTACTCTTATTATTTAAAACTATATATATAAACTTAAACTATATAGGTATATTAGTTTAATACTATATATATAAGTACTACTATAGGTTATTAGCTCTACTAAATACCTTATTATAAATACTACTATTCTATAGCTACCTCTATAATAAAATTAACTTTTAGGTTACCTAATTATTATTATATCTTATTATTATAGGTTAGTACTTAGTAGTAAGCTATCCCTTTATTATACTATCTATATTCTATTAATACCTTTTAAAGTATAACTCTATATATTATTTAAGCCTTATAATATAATAAAGATACTAGTATAGTAGATACTCTTATTTAGTGACTATATTAGTAGGGCTTTAAAATAGTATCTATAACCTACTAAGTAACAAAGGTACTATTATAGATAAAGGTACTATAACTAGTAAAGACTTTAACCCTAGAGGAATAGGTCCCCCTACCTAGTATCTAAAATAAGCTTTTTCCTATAGGAGGAAACTATAGCTAATATATCTAATAATTATAATAGGGGAAAGTAATAGCTAAATTACTTTAATATTATACTTTAAGCTAACTATTAAAGCCCTCCTTATTTTTTTTTTTTTTTCTTTTTTTTCTCTTTAATCTTATTACTAAACTCTAACTTTATATTATAGTCTAGTAATACTAAGGGTAAGATATATCTCTATCTTAGGAAAGGCTATTTAGAGGTAAGGGAGTCTTTAAGTAGTTAGCCTTTAGATTCTAGATCTTACTTAAGCTTATACTTTAGTATAAAGACTAGCCTATATAGGTACTCCCCTCCTCTCTTAATAAAAACCTTAGTATAAGCTTTTTATTTTACTTATAAATATTCTATTAATTATTAATATTAATCCCTTTATTACCTTAAAGGAAGAAATATTTTAAGTAAGGAAAGAAATATCTTATTAGTATAGAGGGTTTTAAAGAGTATCTTATCCCTTAGGGAGTTATTCTAGGTAATTTTATATACTATTAAACTCTAGTTAAAAGGGAGGAAGTAGTAGTAAATAGCTAGGCTAAAAATATAGTATACTTATTAATTTAATATTTATCTTTCTATTCTTACCTTATTAGTAGCTATATTATTAAACCTCTCCTAGATACAATTATGCTTCTTTTATCCTTATAATAATATCCTAGGTAGCCTATAGTAGTTTCTCTTTATAACTCTCCTTTATATAATATAACTACTTTTATAGTAAAGTCGATATTATATCTACCTTTACTATTTTAGTAGTTAGTAGCTAAGTCCTCCTCTATAGTATCTACTACTCCTCCTTAGCCTTAGTAGCCTAGTCTAGGGTATTCTTTATATTATTCTATATATAGTCTAGCTCCTCCTCCTAAGTACTATTAGTATTAGTAGCCTACTTAAGGAGCTTACTATACTATAGTATAAACTAGTTAGCCTTATCTACCTAAATCTTTAGTATCCTATACCTTAAGCTCATATCCTCTACCTAGCACTACTAGGCCTAGGCCTCCCTTTAGGTAAGACTAAGCTAGTCCCTAATGCATCAATTCTTATTAATAGTATCCCTTTAACACTAGTTAGTATCCTTAGCCTTATAAGCTATCCTCCATCTATTATTAAGCTAAGAAGGTATAATAATAAAGCAGTTATCTAATATTTAGTCCTAGCTAAGAGTTAGTATACTCTTTAGTAAGTATACTATAATCACTAGACTAACCTAGGTAACATTAATACTATACTCTATACTTAATAGGGATAAGGCTATACTAGCTAGTATATTAGAAACCTACTAGCCCTCCTCCCTTCCCTTAAATATTAGACCTAAGCTATCCCTCTTATAAGTACTAGGATCCTATACTATAGTACTATATATATAAAACTAATAGATACTAAGGTGTATAATATACTATTACTTAGCCTCCTTATCCCTAGTAGGTCTACCCTCCTAGACTCCTAAGAAATACTAAGGTATATAATATACTAATACCTAACCTTTTTATCCCTAGTATATACTAATATAAAGATACTAAGCTATACTATAAAATCATCTTAGCCCTTACCTATAGTATCTAATAATATACTTATAATAAAGCTTATATTAGATCTTAAAAGATAAGGTCTTATATATTTACTAGCTAAGTAGGTAGTATAGATATACATATCTATACATAGAGTGAAATAGTATATTATAGGCTAATACTAATAGGTCCTTTACCTTTTAACTAAATAACCTTATCACCTAGCTACTAGCTAGCTAAGGTATATATAAATATACTCCTAATAAGAGTTATAGCAATAGTTATATATTACTATACTCCACCTATATACTACTTTATAATATATATACATTATAAAAGATAAAGTATATAAAGGTAAGATAGGTATAATAGGTACATTATATCTTTTATAAGATATCACGCTAAATTATTATTTTAAATAGCTAAAGTAAGTATAGTACCTTTAAATATATAAAAATATAATATATAAGTAATATAATAACTTAACTAATATAATATATAAAAAAAAGTATAAACCTTTATATAAAGAGAAAACCTTTTAACTATAAGAGTATAAATCTATACCTTCTAAACTAAACTATTTTAAAAGAAGCTTAATCCTACCTTTAGTATACTAGATTAATAAACTTATATAAGATTAATAAAATAAAAGAAAAAATAAAGAAAAAGACTAGTAGCTATAAAATAGTAGAGATATTAAACTACCTTTAACTCCTATCTTACTAGTTTTTTAACTAAATATAAGTATATATAAAACCTAGCTTAGTAAGAACTAAATAGCCCTAAAAGCTCTTTAATAGTACCTATACCTACTATAATATACTTAGAGCTTTAGGAGAGGCCTATATAAACCTTATTAAGGTTACTCCTAACTATTCTTACCCTTATATTCACCCTACTTAAATAGTATATAAAACTCTATAGTTACTCCTACCTAAACTATTTCCCCCTCTCTATCTCCTAGTTAGTTAGATAATATATACTAAAAGCTATAGAGCTAAAGTCTAAGGGCTTTAATAACTTATATTAGCTATAACTACCTCTATTAAAGTTAATAGTATAGAATCTTCCACTAACTAGATAGACCTTATTATAGGTAGGTTTAAAACCTCTTATCTATATATCCTTATACTACTTTAGTAGCTCTAGGTATATATATATTATAAAAGAAAGTACCTTAGCTATAGCCTTAGCCTTATATTATATAATAATAACTAGGTAGATAGAGTATAGCTATATATTAAGGTAGCTATATAAAATATAGCTTAAATAGTAAAGTACTAGCTACTCTATATCTTTAAAGTACTATACCTTATCTAGTATACTATATAGCTTTACCTTAAGTACTTTTAGGTTTTAAGCTATAAGAGTTTTATAGTAAGTAAACTCTTTATTTATCTATAAGATATTACTAAATAGGTTAGCTATATAGCTTACTATCCCTCTTAACTCCCTACTTATAACTATATTAGTTACTAGACTAGTATATATAGCTTTATACTTATAATAGTCTAGCTATATTAGTATATTAGAGAATATTACTATTCCTTTATTATATTAAAACCCTAGTAAAATAGTATATAACCCTAGTATAATAGTAGTAACTATTCTATTTATATTAGAGTAAATCTAGTATAGAGAGAAGACTAAGAGTTTAAAGAAGATTATAAGTACCTAGATAAGTTTAATAATTATACTATTATAGTTTAAAAGTAATAAAGAGATAAGAGAACTATCTCTAAAAGAGTTACTAGAGAGGCTATTATTAGAGGGATTACTATTAGAAAAGCTATTACTAAGAAGACTATTATAAGGATAACTTAGAAGACTATTATAAGGATAACCTAAAAGACTATTATAAAAATAACTTAGAAGACTATTAGTAAAAGGACCTCCTCTAAGAGGACTACTTTTAGAAGGACTATTAGTAGGAGGATTATCTTTAGGAGGACTAGTAGTAAAAGGACTATTAGTAGGAGGATTATTTTTAAGAGGACTACTTTTAGAAAGACTAGTAATAGAAGGACTATCTCTAGGAGAACTAGTAGTAGGAGGACTAGTAGTAAGAGAATTATCTTAATAAGGACTATTTTAAAGAGAGAGAGTAGTACTTATAGACTAGAGTAGCTATATATTTAGTAGATAAATATTAAAATTACTCTTTACTAATCTTATAAATCTTAATATTAGAAACTCTAAAATAGTATATAGTAAATAAGGTAAAGATATTAGTTAGACTTTAAATAAAGATTTAAAAAGATATAGAAGATATATTATAAGGATTATATTATAAGATTATATAAATAACTTATAATAGTATATTTAATTTACTTTAGAATAATATTTAGTATTTTTAGTAAAGAGAAATTAAATAGAATAATAAAATAAGTATTACTATAATAAAAGGCTAGCTAAAAAGAAGTTAAAGGAAAAGTACTACTATATATATATATATAGAAAATAGAGGCTTTAGTAATATTAAAAGATAGCTACTATTATATCTATCTAAAAAAAAGAGAGACCTTAGTAATATTAAAAGATAGCTATTACTATATTTATTTAAAAGAGAGAGAGGCCTTAGTAATATTAAAGGATAGCTACTACTATATCTATCTAGGAGAGAGAGAGGCCTTAGTAATATTAAAGGATAGCTATTACTATATCTATCTAGGAGAGAGAGGTTTAAAAGGAGTAAGGGGATAGGTATTACTATATATATTAAAAGTATAAAGCTTAAAAAAAGTAAAAGAATAGATAATACTACTATATATATCTAAAAGAAAAAAGCTTAGAGTAGGTAAAAGAATAGGTCTTACTATATATACTAGGGGTAAAGAGCTTAAAGAAAATAAATAAATAATTAATACTATATAAGCCTAATAGAGAAAGGCTTAGAGGAATAAAAGATAACTCCTCCTTATTTATATTTACCACTACCCCTAGTATATAACTAATAAGCTAGATATAATAGAGAAGGGGTAGAGGAGTTATATATAAGTATAACCTATTAGAGTTAATAAGTCTAAAGTAATAACACATAGATTCCTTAGCTAGTAGTAAAAATAGTAATATTACCCTAAATACCTCTTCTTAGATAGGTTTATAAATAGCTAGCTAGAAATAGTACCTAGTTAACCTATATACCTCTTCTTATAATTCTATAAGAATTAGAAGTTATAACCTAGAGCTTAATATATACTCCTAGCTATAAGAACTAGCTTTAAGTACTAAGTACTATCTAAGATCCTATACTAAAAGATAGATAAGTTTACTACTATTATTTTGGTTATTATTAGGTTATTTACCCTACTCTTTAGCTGAAGGAAATTCAGGGGCATAGGGTACCTAGAGCCCTAACTAGTAGCCCCCATAGCCATCCTACTAATACCCGTTATAACTAAGCCTACAGCTATCATTAGCCACAAGACTATACGGCATGTCCAGGAGGCGTGCTCGATCCACAAGCAGTAGTTCATCGCTAAGAACACCTACACCACCTACTTCAACCTATTCACAATCCTAGAGACTAACAAGGCATCATTCTACAGTAATACTAAGTCCTTTACTATAGTTATCAGGCTATTAATACAAGACCACTCCATATAAGTCCTTATTCTACTTTACTATACTAAATACTAACTAGTCTACTACTAGGATTAGTAAGGAGAAGATATATATAATAATAAGTACTTAGGAATATCTAAGTAATTTTAAAAGATATAATACCTATACTATAGTCCTTATACTACTTACTACTAAATAGAAGTATAATCTTAAGCTAAACTATATAGCCTAGCTTATAAATAGTATATTAGATAGAGTACTACTACTAAAACTTAGTACTATATTAGATATCTATAAGTAGTAATATACTAAGCTATAAGGCTATTATAGCTAGTAAGGAGGGTTAGCTTAATATAGTAGCTTAGAGATAAAGCTATCTAGAGTTAGAATTACTTACTTTAAGGGGGGTCTATTAATCTATTATTTCTATAGCTTATAATAATATTACTAGCTAATAGGATAAGCTTATATATAAATTCTAGGTATCTTTTTTACTATACTAGTATATAAACTAAAAACTAAGCTCTTTTTACTAATATATTAATTTACTATTCTATAGTATACCTACTCTATAGCTATTACTTATAATACTACTATTTATATAAAGCTCTTACTAGGAACTATTAAAATAGTTAACCCTATACTTTATATAGAGTTAAGTAATATACTAGAGCTATAAGTATAATACTAAAAAACCTAGCTCCTCTAGGTTTATACCTATTAACTCTACCTAATAAGTACCTAATTTAATAATATATTACTAGAAAACTAGAGCTCTACTTCCCCTTTAACTAGTATACCCTCTAACTAGTTATACCTTACCTTATTAACTATTTAACCTTTACTACTATATTAATACTAAGCTATAACCTTATTATAGTATTTAAATTAAAAATAAAGTAGACTCCTTTATAGTCTTAATAGTATTATTAGAGTAGATATTAGTTAAATAATAGACTATCTATCTACTAAACTTATAAAACTAAAAGATTACTAGTAGTAAACCCTTAAAGCTTATAGGCTTATTAGAATTAAAACCTACTAGCTACTAGGACTAGTTAGGGATAGATTAAATAATTTAAAGTATAATATTATATATTCCTCCTAGTAGCTTATTTTAAAAGAATAAGTACTTCTCTAAATATATACCTCTCCCTTTTATAATAGTTTAAAGTTAAGTCTTAGGATAGACTTTATTAGAAAAGTAGTACCTAAAGACCTTTAATTAAACCTAGTATCTCCCTAAGTGTGGTATTATAACTATAGATCTAGTCTAGTTAAGCTAAATATATAGAAAATAGTATACCCTTAGCTATCTATAGCTTAGTCTATAATAGTTTTAAAATACTATTTAAACCCTCCTTAAAACCTTAAATAGCTTATAACTAATAGTTTAAAACTATATAATACTAATAATAAAACTCTTAAGATTAAATCCTAATAAATATATATAGTTAATAGTATTATACTCATCTTATAGCTATAAAAGTACTAGGGGTACCTATATAAAGGCTAACTATATCCACTCTAACTAGTATTAATATAAAGCTACTAGTATATCTAGTCCCTAATAGCTTATACTATTATACTATCTATATATCTTATTATACCACTACTCCTATACTATCCTAGCTATATATATACTATTACCTTAAGCTAATACTAGCTATCTCCTCTACCCCCTTACTCCCTTATATTATCCTATATCCTTAGGTTATAAGAGTAGCTAAAAAACTAGTTATCCTACAAGGTTAGTACCTATTTTATATAATTAGGGTAGAGCTATATAGCTTACCTCTATAGATATATTCTATAGTATATAGTATTAATTATAGTTACTACCTTAATATAAATACCTATTATTATTACTAGCCTTTAAAGCTATTTATATATAGGGTAGATAGTAGCTATTATACCTTATAGGTAGCTTATAGGTATTATTATTACTAAGGTCTACTAGCTTATTTAGGCTATTATTACTTAGTGTAAATAGATAGTATTATAGTCTACTATCTACTACTACTTTATAGGAAGGTAATAACTCTAGTACTTTAGGGAGTATAATATTATATATATTACTACTATACTTAAAGATATAAAGAGTAATAATTATTTATAGTCTATTATTATTTATAGCTATAAGGAAGCTATACTCCTTAAAGTACTACTAGATATAATTAAGAATAATATTAATCTTTCTCCTATCCTAGTTACTCTACCTCTATAAATCTATCTTAATAAGCTAGTAAGCCTACTTTATACTATCCTTATTAATATAAATAAAGATATTACTATTATAATAAAAATCCTAAAGCTTATACTATAATAATACCTTAATCTTCCCCTAAATAACCTCCTTAAAGCTAAAGTACCTACAGCCTATAATAGTTACTAGAGTTATAATATCCTTACTATAGTTCTATAGGTAAAGCTTCTAGGTAGTAAGGAATTAGAATATAGTATAGTTATAGGAATTATACTAGGGAATCTATTTACTTAGATATAAAAAGATACTAGATCTAAATACTCTTAATAACCTTATAACCTAAATTAATAACTAATAGTATTAAAGAGTACTTCCCTAGAAAGATAATAAAAAAAAAAGAATATAGAATACTCTCCTACCTTACTTATAATATTATAGTACTTAAATATTATAAGCTACTTATTATACTAGTAAATAATTAAAAAGTAAAGTTTAAGTACCTAGTAAGTATTATAAGAATAATAGCTCCTTATATAAAGCTATTTATTTATATATTTAAATACTAATATAGCTAACTAACCCTATTATTAAACCCCTTTATTTTATCCCTAGTAAAACTATAGTATACTTACTATATACTACTATTATATATAAAAGTCCTTATATAATAAAATAGCTATAATTAATACTTTATTATCCTACTAGTAGACTTAGCCTAACCTTACCTCTAGCTAGAGTAGTATTATATATATTAGAGTTAATATTATATATATAAAAGTTATAGATTAGCCCTATTATTAATTAGATCTAATACCTATACCTATAACTACTATATATATACTATATATATATAGGTAGAAAGGTAATAGTAGCTACTATAGCTATACTATAAAAATAAAGCTATTAGCCTTATTAATAAGTACTTACCCTATAAGGTATAACTAGGATTATAGCTAGAACTTATATAAGAAAGTATATTAACTATTTTACTTCTAAACTATTATACTAAGGTAGCTTAAAAGGTATAGGTATATCTACCCTCCTTTATATTAGTCCTAGCTATACTAGCCTCTAGTTATAATAGTAATATACTAACCTACTATTAGAAATATCTACCTACTAATTAGAGGTTTTTATCTCTTAGTTATTATACTTAAGTTACTAATAAAATATAGTATTAAGCTAAAACTAATAGATACTATCTTTATCTAAACTATAGAATAAATACTATTAAAGTTACTATAATAGAGCTCTACTACTATAGAGTTATCTAGGTAGAACTACTCTAAGCTACCTCTCTTCTTACTATAGATACTATACCTACTAATAAAAATAACTACCTTATTAGACTTTATTCTTTATATCTAACCTTAGTATAAATATATATATAGTAGAGAGGCCTATAGTAAAGCCTATAAGTCTAACTATACTTATTATAAAGATATAATTAGCCCTTAAAAGAGTTATCACCCTTATCTAGGGATATAAAAGTTACTATTAATATTAAAGATTAGCTATAAAGATTAAAGATAAGCTATAAAGAATACTACTATATACTATATTAGCTCCTATTCTAGGATTTAACTAGTTAGAAAGCTAGCCCTAGTTATAGGGTAAGCCTAAGGTAGTAGTATTAAAATAATATATATCTTATTATATATAGTTATTTTAAACTACTACTATTAGTAAGTTTATACTAAGCTATTACTAAGCTATAGGTATTATATATAAAGCTAGTAGTCTAAGATAAGTATAGTTTAAGATAAGTAGGCTTAGGATAAGGGTAGCTTAGGATAAGGATAGTTTAGGATAAGGGTAGCTTAGGATAAGGGTAGCTTAGGATAAGGGTAGCTTAGGATAAGGGTAGCTTAGGATAAGGGTAGCTTGAAAGGTATAGTGTAATAGTTTTTATAGATATTAAACTACTTAGGTATAACTATTTCTCTCTAACTTATAAGCTTTCTTATTAGCTATAGCATCCTACCCCTATATTAGTATTTAGCTAAGATCTTATTAGAAAGGATAAATTAGAGGAAGGGTAGGTTTCCTTATAGCCTTAGTAAAGTATAGTCCTTCTAATCCTATAAGGGTTAAGGAGTAGCTAGGGCTATATAATGAAATATAACTCCTTCTATACTATATTATAAGGCTAATATTATACTAGTCTACTTAGACTATTAAGCTTATAGGGATAAGCTAGCTTTAGACTTACCTAATATTCTTAGTCTATTAACTCTATAATATACTAATAGAATAGAGTTATTATATAGACTTTATATTAGAATAGGGGTATTATAGGGTAAATATTAAATTAGAAGATTAGGACTTTATATTAGATTAGGGGTATTATAGGGTAAATATTAAATTAGAAGATTAGAACTTTATATCTAAATAAGGATATTATAGAAATAGGTTATATTAAAATTCTTACTTATTATATATTTATATTTTATAGATCTAAACTACTCCTTTAAACACTAAATAAAGTAGTTTTACCTTATTACCTACTCTATCTTTATTCTTTATCCCTAGATATTATTCCCTAAGACCCTAATCTTTATTATATACTATACTATATATTAGAATACTTTTAAAGGCTATAGTAGAGCTTTATAAAGGCTTTAAATAACTCTATTATATATAACTAGGTATAAGCTACTTTAGTAGTAGTCTTTAGAGTAATAGTAGATAATATAAGATAATAGTTTTAATATATAAATAGTTAGATTAAGATAGCCTAATAATACTTCTAACTATTATCCTTAGTAGTAGTAGTAATAATAGTAGTAAGTTTAGTTCTAAGTATATCCCTAGTATATATTATAAAGCCTACTAGCTCCTTAAGAGCTAGAGTTAGTATAGTATAGAGTAGGTAAGTAAACCTAATAGTAATATTATAGGGTTATTATAGTTAGCTATATTACTAGTAAGGATAGTAGTTACTTAGCTATAAAAGTACTTAATAAGTATACTAAGTTTATAGATACTAAACTTAATATTAAGAAGCTCCTATTATATTAGGGTTAGCTTCTCTTATATATTATATTTTTAGCTTACTTTAGTATAGAGAAATATAATATATATATAGGGAGATAATACTCTTAAGGGTAAGTAGTTACTTAGTATCTTTAATAACCTTAAAACCTTTAATATCTTTAATATCCCTAATATCTTTATAGCTCTTAATATTCTTAATAGATACTAGCTCTATTTATAGTAATAGTATAACTAAGGTTATATAGTATTAGTTATAACCCTAGAGAATAAGGTATAAACCTAATAGGTTTAAGTAATATTAATAAATATAGATAGGTTAAGCTATATACCTAGTAGGTCTATATTATAAAACCCTAGAGGGGTAGCTCTTCCTAGGAGTATAGAGTAAGAAGACTATATACTTATAGCTTAGTTTAGGAATAATATTTAAAGGAGGTAAGGTATAGATATATAAAGTTAAAAGATATAGGAGTATTTAAGGGTATAGAGTAGTTTATAGAGTATAAACTTCTTACTAGTAGAATAGATTAGAGAAGGAATTAGATAGAACCTAAAGAGGAGTAAGACTTAGATAGATTTATTAGAGAAAAAAGCTAAAGGGGAAGCCTTCTAAGCTATATAGCTTAGATTATAAGCCTACTATATAAAAGCTTAGGTATTATTACCCTTCTTAATAGAGGGTAAGTAAGTAGCTAGCTACTTAGTTAGCTACCCTAGGTAATAAATAGGAAGCCAAAATACTAAAGGGCTCTTATACATCTATAGGTCTTTATCCCTAGGGTTTCATCACCTATATTTAGATATTACCTATTAATCTTATCTAGCCCTACTAAGCTAGTCCTACTTAGCCTTATTATTAAATCCCTATTAGCTATCTCCCTTTACTTTAAATATCTAACTAGTATAACTAGCTACCTCTTATTATATTAAGTTAGTTACTTAGTTAATTAATTAATAACTAATTAGCTATTTAATTAATTAGTTAGTTAATTAACTAGCTACCTTACTCTACCCTTACCTCTATTAGCTATCCCTTACTAATTATTATAAACTATCTACTATTAAAAAAAAACTATCTATTAGTTACCTTCTAAGAGGTATTACTAATAAGCTAAAACCTAGATATTACCTAGCTATATATACTTTAATCTTACTTATTAACTACTATAACTATATAGTAAGCTATACTATCTAAAGTAGACTACTATATATAACTAGAGTAATGTAAATATAAGTAGTACCACCCCCCTCCCTTACCCACCTATACTTATAAGGCTTACTAATATAGAGTATAGTGCCCTAGACTATCTATAGTATACTAATAAAATAAATTAGGGTAGGTATTAATACTAATAATAACTTCCTTATCCCATTCTACTATATAAAGCTAATAGTAATCCTAGTCACCACATAGGACTTTAGTATATACCTAGATAATATTATATAAAACCTAGAGTACCTAGTAAACATTACTACCTCTATAGTATAAAGTAAAAGCTTATACTATACTTATATAAATAATAAGCCTAGTATAAAACTATCTACTCTCTTAATATACCTAGCTAGTTATTATAGTAATTAACTTTACTTACCTCTATAATATTATTATCTACTATAATAAAGGCTACTCCTAGGATAAGAAGACCCTTTTATATTAAATATACTAGCTAGCTATTACTAAGTAATAGTTTAAAGCTAAAAGCTACTCTATTAAGAACTATTACTTTATAAACCCTACTAACTAGCTAATAATATTTATATTATTTAACCTTAATAGAATAAAGTAACTCCTTATAGTAAGCTAAAGTATATTATCTAGCTTAACCTAACTATAAGTACTAGCTATTATTACCTCTTTAACCCTAGTAATAAGCCCTCTAAGTAGCTATATCTATTAGTATATCTCTAACCTTATTAAGTACCTTAATAAGGTATATAGTAATAGTAATAGTATTACTATTAGGAAGGCTATTAGGATCCTCTACTACCTTATTTTTAGATAAGATAACTATTACTAGACTAAGTTTAACTATAGCTTTAAGTTACCCTATAAGATTACCTAGGATACTTCTTATTTAGTAACTTAGAAGCTATATTATATTCTTCTATTCTTAATCTTACTAGTACCTAAGAAGTAGTACTTAGGTTATTAGACCTATAGCTTAAAGGTATAGAGGGTACTTATCCCTCTCTAGTTATTATAGCTACCTACTTATATAAACACACCTTCTAGCTTAAGCCTAGATTAGAGTAGTAAGGAAGTACCTTTATAGTAAAAAGAGGGAGCTTAAGTAGATAGAGTAAGAAGCTAAGCCTAGGTAGTACTCCTTATACCTAGCTTATCCTTAATAGCCTTTAAAGGGTTAAAAACCCTAGCTAGATAAATAAAAGATCTATAGCTTAAAAGTATAAATATATTAATTTTCCCTTAACCCTATACTTATCTAGGTTATATTAAGTCTACTATTAGAACCTAGCTTATAATAAGAAAATAGCTAGGAGGTCTATATAGCCCTAGCCCGCTTATAAGCCCACTAGTAGCCTAGGTTATTTAAACCCCCTTATCCTTAAGGTACATCCTACTATATTATCTTAGTATATATATAATAGGGCTTAGTAGGTAAACTAAAAAGTAATAAACCCCAATTATTAGAATAGATAAATAATAGTATTCTAGCTTACTTTAGCACTATAGTCTAGCTAGTAATTTTATTTATTAGTTATATCATAGTTTTAGCTTTAGTTTTAGACTGCTATAGGAAATTTAAAATATTACTATTTTTTTTTTTTTTTTTTATTTCTTAGGGGCTCTAGGGAGATACCTCAGCTAGGGTTTAGGTACCTCTATAGTAAGGGTAATAGTATTAGGGTAGTAGATTTAAAAAGGAAGTAAGGAATTAGACTATAATAGAAAAGGGTATAATAGGGATATAGAAGAGGCTATAGTTAATACTTACTTATATTAAGTCTTACTTAGTAATACTATACTATATAATAGTAACTAAGCTATTATAGCTAATTAGAACCTACCTTTTAACCTTACCTTACTACCTACTACTATCCCTATAAAATAACTACTTATAATAATATTTACTAGATTAATAAATACTTATTATTATATATAATATAGCTAACCTTACTTACTTACTCTATAAAGTCTTTCTACTTACTAATTTAATAATAATAAACCTAAGAGCTATTAATAAAGTACTATAACCTAAGGCTAATTATAAACTATTATATTATATAAATTAGATAGATAATATAATATAGTAGATTAAGATAGCTATTTAGAATAAGCTAGGCTATAGCTATACTATAGATTAAGAATAGTATACTTAGTCTATTTAATATCTTATTAACTAACTATATATATAAATTAGATTATAAGTAAGGATTTATATAGAAGAGCTATATCTCCTAGTAGTATAAATCCTAGCCCCCTTTACCCTTCTCTCCTCTATAGTAGGATAGCTCTCTAGATATATATATCCTAGGAATTACTATAGGTAATATAATAGAAGTTATAGTAGATCTTACTAGTTATTAAGGTTAGATTATATTATAAGAGTACTTACTTAGTAGTATAACTAACTTATAGCTAGGAAGTACTATACTACCTATAAGGTAAAGGTAGAAACTCTTATAAGCTCTACTAAAGCTAGTAGTAAAGTATAGTCTAGCTACTTTAAGTAGTAGGTAGATAGGTTTTATAAATAAGTAGCCCTTATATTCTTTAATAATATATCTCTAAAGATAGTATAAGGTTATAAGCTTACTACTAGGGTTTAGAGAGATAGTAAGTTTAGTTTAAAAACTTAAGACTAAGCCCCTTTATAGTACCTAATTACTAAACTAAGAGTTCTTTACTAGTATAAGTATAACCTCTAATATAATATTTAAAGAAAGGTTAAAGCTTAACTACTAATTAAGAACTTAGCTCTTAAAATAAGATTTAAATATTAAGGCTAAACTAGCCCTTAAAGTAAAACCTAGTTATATTATAAAACCTTATAGATATATATATCTCTATACTATAAGTAATTAACCTTTAAATTCTAATATAATACTAGTAGATAGTATTAAATAATAGTATAGCCCTTATTATAGTCTTATAAACTAGTATAGCTAGGAGGAATTTTATAACCCTCTTACCTCTTTAAGTTTTAATACCCTAATAGTAGTATAATACTAATAGATAATAAAGTAGCTTCTAAATATTATACTTTTGCTAGTAGAATAATAAGTAGCTAGTAAACTATCTTATACTAAAGCTTTATACTTCTACTACTTATAAGCTATATTCTACTTAAGGTAATATAATAGCTATCTAGTAATACTACCTATAGCTTAGCTACTATAAGAATAATTATACTAGCTATCTAGCTTAATATTAATATAGTCCTTAATACTTATAGCCCTCTCCTATATACTAATATACTACTTCTATCTAGGCTATACTATAATAAAGATAATATAATAAGTAATACTAAGTTATAGATCCTATTTATAATAGTAGGTAAGGTTAATCTAATATATAAAAGGCTCTTATACTATAGCTATAACTATTAACTAGGCTTAGAGACTATCTATTAAAGACTAATATAAGACCTTATATCTATTATTAAGGACTACTAAAGGGTAGTAAAGTCCTTTACTAGCTTATATATAAAGGGCCTATAGCTCTTCTATACTAAGGTACTACTACTAGGGCTACTCTAAAGCCTTAATAATATAAAGATAGTACCTAAATAGCTTAATATTCTAGTAAGGGATAGTAAAGTACCCTATCTTACTACTATAGTAGCTAGTAAAGGGGATAATAGCTAGATAGAGGTAATAACTATATTATTAAAAGGCTATATTAATAACTAAAAGAACTTAAAAAGGTTAACTAATAATAAGATATAGTAAATACTACTACTACTATATAAATAGTATATAAATATTACTACTAATATTAAACTATTATCTAATAATAGTATATATAGGTAGGCTAAGCTCTTACTACTAATAGGGTAGATAGAGCAGCTAGTCTCTACCTCTAATAATATCCTAAACACCCTAAATACTACTAATAATATACTACTAAACCTTACTTAGTAGCTAGACTATATACTATATAGCTACTTTAAAATAAATAAGGTTATAAGTAAAGCTATAGTAAGAATAAGGTTTAAACTACCTTTACCTAATATAATTTCCTAATTAGTTATAGTATACCTAAGGTAGATATATAAAGATATATATATACTCTAATAGGGCTAGGCTATACTATAGTACCTTATAAATAAGCTACTTAAGGTATATAGCTTAGACTTAAGCTTTAAGTAAAAATATAGTATCTATATTACTTATACCCTAGTAGATTCTTAATACCTATAAACTATAAAAATCACCTAGTAGCTATTACTAGTAAGAATATACCCTATCTATCTACCCCTATTATTATATAGTTAAAAAGCTAGTAACCTCCTATCTTTAATCTACTAGTTAACTAGGTTACCTAAGCTTATAGCCTCTTAATACTAGTCTAATATCTTAGTCCTATAATAATATACTACCTTAATATATAAGATTAAAGTAGACTTTTATATAATCTAATATACTATAAACCTCTAGTTACTCTACCTTTAAACTACTAAGGCCTATATAAGGTAAGAGTATTTAATATAGTATTATTATAGTTACTTATTAAATATTTAATAAAACTATATACCTAATATATTTAGATATATTAATAGGGATATATAGCCTAAAAGTATACTAAATAGTATTAGAGATAGGGATTCCTTTAAAATTTTAAGTTAGGATATTAATATTAAAATACTAAAGTATAGGGCTAGCTATATTAATAGAATAAATATAGTACCCTACTAGCTATTAAGGTACTAATATATATACTTTATTACCTAGATACTAATTTATTATAAATATTTATACCTAGGCTAACTAGTATAATATTTACTATATATAATATACCCTTTTATATAAACCTATATATCTACTACTAATATATTACTAGATTAGCTATAAATTAACTAGGGTTTAGAATCTAGATTATAAGTAAATAATATTAGATATCTAGTCTAGCCTAGAATATACTAAGTATAATCTATTAATTTAAAAACCCTATAGTATTTATATAGTATATAGTAGGAGTAAACCCCTACTATTAATATAAAAGTATATATTCACTCCTAGTTTACTATTTAAATATAAACTACACTTAAAAGCCCTAATTATATTTACTTCTAGTTTACTATTTAAATATAAATTATACTTAAAAGCCCTAATTAGCTCTCCCTCTTAACTAGGGTCTATTATATATACTATATAGTCTACTAAAAATACTAAGGGTTACCTATAACTACTAGTATAGTATATAACCTAGCTTATAGACTTAGTTAGCTTTTAAGTATAGATTATACTTAGAGATATTAGTTAGCTAATAATAAGCCTAGATTACCTACTAATAAATAATAATATTCTATATATAAAACCTTACTATCTATATTTCTTAACTAACTAGGGTAGATAGGTTAAACCTACTATAACCTATATACTATCTATTTATTACTATTTATAAATAGTAGAGAACTTATATACTACTATAAAAACTATAAAAACTTAGTACTAACTAAGCATTATCTATCTTAAGTATAATAATAGGATAAGAGTATAAATAGCCTATATAACTATAAAAGTATAAGAGAGATAACTTATTATTAATATAAACATAGCCTAACTATTAAGTAGGCTAAATTCTATATATACTATAGAGTTACTAAAGACTTTTTAGTAAAAGATAAAGATAAAAGTAATCTAACTACCTATAAGTAGCTATACTAGGGCTTTAATAAATATAGCTATCTATTTAATACTCTATAATACTACTAAATCTTAGTTATTAGTATAAAATAGTCCTAAGTATTTTAATAGAAATCTACTATCTACTAAAGCTAGTAAAGATACTTAAGTTCTACCTTTATAAATACTATAGAGTTCCTATTAATAAAAATAAAACTTTATAGAAAATATATACTAAACTATACTTTAATAAGTTTATTTTACTAAATATAAGTAGTAAGTTTAGTATTAACTTTATAAAGAGTATTTTATTAAAAGGGGCTAAGATAAAGGAGAGCTAAAAACCTAGTATTAAGGATTAGGTTATAAAAGAAATATTAGAGTAGTTCTAGTAAGCTATTAGACTTACTATAGCCCCTCCCCTTTTTTCTTACCCTTATATACTAGCCTTCCTACTACCCCTATACTATAAACTAATATATACTAATAGCTACCCTATACCTTTAAAAGCTATAGTTTATAATCTATATTCTTTTATATCTATATCTCTAATATTAACTAGCTATATATTCTAATAGATATACTATAGAGAATAATATATAAAGGTTTAAGCTTTATATAGGAGGAAATAATACTATACTATAAGCTTATAGTATTAGAGGGCTTTTATAAGTTTAAGTTTAGACTACTAATATAGTACCCCTACCCTAGCTTTATATATATTACTAATATAACCTTATACTAAATAAGTATACTATTTAGTAGTAATAAACTTTAAGGTTATAGTAATAGGGCTTATATTAACTAAAGTTCTATAGAACCTTAAGAAGCTTATAGAGAGCTTCTTTAATAAGCTTACTAGCTTTAACTACTTTAGTATATTTATAAAGATAATAAGCTTTAAAGATAGTAAGCCTCTTAACCTAGTAATCTAGAACTAACTTATAAAGTAGTATAGTAAGATAAACCTAGTACTTATTATTAATAAAGCTATAATAATAGTAAGATATAGTAAGGTATTTATATATAAGAAGCTAGAGTATAAATAATATACCTTCTTTATTATTATCTTTAGTAAGGGCTTCTAAATATCTAGCTAGGTACTTTATACTAGTAGTATAAACCTTAGTAGGATCATAGTAATAAGCAGCTAAGTACTTATATAGTACCTTTAACCCTTAGGTCTTCTACTTATAGATAATCTAACTAGCTATAGCTAAGGATATCCTTAGTATACTATATAAGATTATATATAATAGCCTTCTAGTATAGGCTAGGAAAATAAGTAAGGTAATATATAAGATACTCTATATACTAGCTAAAAATATAGATAATATATAGGTATAAAACCTATATAAGTATAATAGCTAGTAATATATACTAACTACTAGTAATATTAGTATAATAATCTATATTATACTAGAGCTAGCCTATATAATTAGTATTATACCTACTAGTATAAGTAAAACTTATATATAGCTACTACTATTTTATATAAAGTTATAATAGATAAGGAGAAGCTATATAAGCTCTTTAGTTTAAAGTTAATAATATTTTATAAGTCTAACTATAGTAATTAGTATATATACTATATATACTTTTAATAATAAAGCTTTAGGCTAAAGAGGTTAAGCTACTAAAGTAATATAAGGGAGAAGGGATAGCTAAGGTAAGAGTAACCTTAATATAAGCTTCTATAATAACCCTAGATATATCTATATAATATACTATATCCCTATCTATTAGTAGTACTACTAGATAGCTTAGAGATAAAATATAAAGAAGGGTACCTAGACTATAACTAAGGAGGAAAAAGAGTATAATAGAATAATTAAGCTTAGAATCCTAATATATAAGAGAGGGGAATACCTAAGACTCCTAATAGAAAACCTTAGGTAATAGTAATACTATAGATAAGGCTAAAGTAGATATAATAGGTAGATAGGGATATTTTAGCTAGTAGTTACTAGTCATCAGTTATTAGGAGGAGATATCTAAGAGTTAAGGTAAAGAGTAGCTTAAGTTAGTCTAACTATAAGGTTAGTATTAAGTAGTCTAAGTTAGATAGCTAATTAGAGACTATAAGTTTAAACTTAATATAATAATTATAAGGCTAAGTTAGCTACTAATCTAACTAAGAGAGAGTTAAACCCTTACCTTTTAAATAAGAAATAAGACTACTTAGATAAGCCTTATTAGTTTTAATAGTATAGCTATAATAGTAATATATAAGCTATTATAATATTATAGTAAGTATCTTTTAGTCTATAAAGAGATATAATAGCTACTATTTTAAGTTAAATACTTAGCTTTATAAAAATACTATTAATATTACTAGCTTAGTACTATTTAGGAAGGATAAAGATAAGGCTCTTATTAGTCTTAGTACCCTTTACTTAGTTTTAACTCTAATTTATTACTAGGTATTATACTTAGCTATACCTAAAGGTATATAATTTAATCTTATAAGCTAAAATAGTCTATTAATAAAATCTAAAAGATATTAAGTACTAGGTTATTTTTAAAACTAAGAACCTCTAATATTAGGACTAGGCTAGTAGGCTTATATACCTTACTTATCTTATTAGCCTAGATAGCTACCTTACCTTACTATACTAGACTATACTAAACTATAGCTTACTACTACCCCTATTAATCCCTAGGTAACTATAGCTTTAAATTAATAATCCCTTAGTACTACCTTAGTAATACTAACCTCCCCTTAAGGGCCTAAGCCTTAATATTAGATTTATTAACTATAAGCCTC